>JAURVB010000371.1:0-16642 GCA_033002965.1 Piper betle
TAATTCAATCTCAATTTAATTTAGCCAACCTTATATAATAACATATGATACAATTCCTAATTCATGTATATATTTATGTCCAATTTCCAACAAGATTTACCAAAATTCAGGTTCCACATCTTTGTTTTGGCTATGATGAACTTGTTTCTACTGAATATTAAACATTATTTTTACAGGTTCATGCTGCATAATTTTGCTGGGAATATCGAGATGTATGGCATATTAGATTCTACAGCAGCTGGACCTATTGAAGCTCGTGTCAGTAAAAATTCAGCCATGGTAAGACAAATCATGGTTTTTATTTTGGTTTTCCTTCTACACAGATAATCTTGTGAAAATAGACTCAAAATGGTCAAGCCTTTCGCTTAATCTGATAATTGTGAAAATAAAAATCAACTAATTTCCTCTCTTGATATGCAAAAGGTCATCGACATCTTGTCTTAGCGAATCTTTGAGTATTGAGTACTTTGAGTTTAGATTTAGCCGTGTATATGTGATATTCTTACTTAGAACTGTAAGAGTAAATAAAATAAGTTTTTTGAATGAAAATTTATAAACACAGGCAATGCATAGCATGCAGAACTAAAGCTGAAATTTTGATCATGTGAAGCTATCACCTTATTTTTATTGTGCCTTTCTGTATATCTGTATAACATAAAATTACAGCATTTTGATGGATATTGACTATATGCAGCTTGGTGTGGGGATGGCCGTGGAAGGAATTGAGCAGAATCCTGTAGTTTATGATCTCATGTCTGAAATGGCTTTTCGTGGCAATAAATTTGATGTGAAGGTGAATCAACTTTTATCCAAAGAATAACCACGTGTTTTTCTTTCCTGGATGTATAACACCCCGATTTTGGTTCACCTAAGAACTGAATAAAAAATGTTACGATTGAATCGAGTCATGTTTAAAGTTATCGGTCAGTACAATTTGATCGATGAAATAGATCGAAACAATCTTCTTAGTGTCATAAAGATGGAAGACATTGTTAATTACTCGTTAAAACACATCAAATATAAATAAAAGTAAAAAAAGTAAATAACTTCACTGAGCTCAAGTGTATGTAGCGTTTATCTGTTTTCCCACCAAAGTTAACTTAAAATTTCAAGACCTACATATATAATATTAAAAATATTAATAACGAATGTTATTGGTCTAAAAAATAACTGGTATAAATTGGCAAATGGGTATTCCATTACCCATGGAAACTTATGAAACTTCAAAATTGCCTCACACTGGGTAGTAAGCAAGCATACTTAAACAAGTGTTGGCTCGCATGCACGGCTTATATTTATATTCATACATATAATGCTTACGCCCTCACATCTTCCATATTTTACCCACCACACTACTTGAGTAACAAAAAAACAGTTAAGTTAGTACTACAAATTTTGAAAAATTTCGAAAATATGTTACATTATACAGTACCCTCATACATCATACTACCTCAGGGTTTGAAGGAGTACTAGTGCTGTCTGTACGTATTTCTATACCGCTTATTCTTTTATTCATGAAATTCGTAAAAATACGTGTACTTATATAATAAGTTTAGGGAAGAGGCTGATATTATATATTTTTTGAGCTTTAGTTCGAAATCCAACAAGGGATCTCATCTTTGTAGTTTAATTAAACATGTGTAGAAACACGACTAAATGACCTAATATCGGAGGGATCTGATAAACATCGCCGCTATTGTCCTACATTTAAAACACGATTAAACTCTACACACAAGGAGTCAAGTAGAAAGGGACAGTCCTACAAACTTGTGGCTCAATCTTTAAGCACATCGACACTTCTACGGCGAGCTTAGATTGCGTAACCTACTTCGAAACCCACTATAACGTAAAATACTAATATCTCGATATGATGCATGCTTGTGGTGTGTATTCATATCATCAATACATCCTAATAAAGAAAACAATGCTAACAACTTTAAAACTAAACATTTGGCAAGCAAATTGAGACATAATAATAATAAATAATAAATAAATACACTCATAGATAATTAGGTAAATAATAAATAAATAAACATAAATAATACCCAAACCATAAAATAATAATATTATTATACTATATGAATACGTAGGTAAACACGAATAAATATCAACATATACTTGTGTTTATTCATGCTAGTAAATATATAAATAATTTAATAATTTAATAATAATTTAATAAATAAATAAATAGTTAATACTCATTAATCATGAATAATAATAATATCATAGTTATATAATACAAGAATACATAATTAAATACAAATAAATAATAACATACATGCAAACAAACAATTAGATAAATAAATAAATAAATACAATTTAGTAAATATAAATACGACTAATAATAATAAGTAAATATACCATTATTAATAATAAATAATCATATAAACATGCATTATAATCAATAAATACATGAATAACAAGAAATGAATAATAATAAATAATGAAAAATAATCATAACATCTAAACATGCTAAATCATGTGAATATGCATCTAAACTAATATATGGGTTTTCGAATTACCAAAAACGGTATAAAAACGGATGAAAACGGTCCAAAATTGAGCTGAACTGGGTCAACTGAGATGAAGCCAACCGAGTTGGACCGAGTCAACTTGGTCTTGGTTAAATAAACTGATGGGCTGGAGTCTGGTCGGTGGCTGGCTGAAAAATGGCTGAAAAGTGGCAATATTGGTGCTAGGTACGGCAACATCGCTGGCAGCGATCACGGCCGCGACAGTGGTCGTGGGTGATCTCAAAATGGAAATCTCGGTAAGAAGAAGCTGTCAGGGTGGTCAGCTTCACCAGAGGACACTCGACAGCACCAAAAAATAGCCCGAAAGTGGTGACAACGGCAGAAATCGACTTCAAAAATGCCATCGTTGATGGCAATTGCGGTGATGCCGATGCCGATAGTGGGTACGGACTGATAACCTGCCGCAAGGTAGTCATGGCCATACCGATCCGGTGGCCGAAGGAGGGCTAGGTTCTCGTCGATGGTGAGCCAAAGTGGTGGCAGTGTAATGGTGGAAAAATTCGAAAACGTGGAAAATCTATAGAAATAAATAGGAGAAGATAAGGCTAAGTGTATGGCTCAAATCTTGCCACATGGCATGATTTGAACATTCGACAACTCGTGGCCTAGTAGGGCCTACCTATTGGTATATATAATATACACATGGACGAAAAGCTCGAATCAAGATCGTCCAATGTCAAAATCCTAAAAGTGACTCTATAAGCAAGAATTGAGGTAAGAAGACTAAATGAGCTGCAAACCCTGAACTCAATCAAACTGGGCCCACAGCAGCACAATCCGGTAATTTGAAATCCTTATAATGCATGTAAATGAGATACCTTAAAAATCTCAAATGGATAGTAAATGCTACAATGGTCTAGATCTAGGCCAAAAACCTTAGCTAACTCATAAAAAAAAATCATTTGTTACACTGATAACTCGTATTCTGTTGTATCTATCATATGTATGTCAGGCATACTCAACCACCATAACATGTTTATATGGGCATCTGAGCCCCATACTCCTTGTGTGAAAACTGGTTTGGCTCGACTGAGCTCGAACCGACTCAAGACTGACCCAAACCGGGCAAAACTAAAATCGGGTAAAACCCTAACCCAAAATTTGGGTTTTACAAGATGTTTCCCAAAAAGTGACAAGATTTTTTTTAATCAGATGTGGCTGGACAAATACTCAGTGAGACGATATAGGAGTTTCCTTGGTGGAATAAAGGATGCATGGAACATATTGTACCATTCTATTTATAATTGCACAGATGGCTCATATGTAAGTTTGCTAATCTTAAAACCTTACTTTCAAATTCATAGATCACCTTTTGAGGCGTGCACATATTTCCTCGTGTACTCAACCATTAATGTAGACACTAAATGCATAGCAAGAACATATGTCTGTTTTTTTTAATTGCCAAGCACTAAATGCATTAAAATTTGTTTTATGTACTAATATGAATTTGAGATATGTAACAGGGCAAAAATAGGGATTTGATTGTTGCCTTTCCAGATGTAGACCCATCCTCAATTTCAATCTCCACTATTTATATGAGCAGAGAACATCATTTTGCTTCAATTGGAGCATCAAGTAATTCTTACTTGAAGGAAGTTACTGATTCTTTTGACAAGCTGCATCTGTGGTATTCAACATCTGATGTCATTAGGGCCCTTGAGCTTTTCCTTGAAAATGGCAGTGAATTGTCAAACATTCACACTTTTTCGTAAGATTTGCATTGACAGTCGATTTTGTTTTAGTACATCCAATTTCTCTTTCTTGTTTGTTATGTACAGTTTTCTAAAGCCCCTACTTGACTTGTTTTGAATATTTTTCACTTCCCTCCTATAGAATCTAATTAGTTACTGTTCATATTTGGCATGAAATCTGAAAGAATAGATTGTAGTAATTCTTGTAATTAGTGGCAATTTTGTGGATGACCCACTGTTATGTCAGCATGGGGAAGCTAAAAATTACTTCACTGATGTGCATGACAGTGTTTTATAAACTGATATTTTTGTCATACAGGGGACAATAATATGGTTCTATTGCAGTACCCCGTTTAAAGCTGCTAAATAATATGTTACACAAATCAATGCAGAATTTTGACTTTCTGCCGTAGTTTGATTGACAATAGCAGGACTGATTTGAAGAACTATAAATTTCATTTCAGATTTGTCATTGACTGACTCAAATGCTTAGAACATTTGCTATATCATTTAATTGGCTGAGAACCTTCGTTGTAAGGAAAACCTTGTGGGCAAGGTTAGAGAATTATGCTGCTGAGTGTTTCTTTCTTTCACTGATAAAATTCCTTGTGTGAGTGTCTCAGGTATGATCTCATAGACATCACTCGGCTGGCATTAGCAAAATATGGGAATTAGATTTTCTTGAAGATAATAGAATCCTATCAATCAAATGATTTGCACAGATGTAGAAAGTACAGCCATCATTTTTTCGAACTAGTCGAAGACATGGATACTCTTTTAGCTTCTCATGAGGGTTTTCTTCTTGGGCCCTGGCTAGAAAGTGCTAAGAACCTTGCAAGTAACTATGAAGAAGAAAATCAGGTATGTCTGGTTGCTAAACTTGAAGTTTAGTTAACCGTTAGATTAGCATTTGTTTACATGTTTCTAAATCACACTCTTAACAACATTAACTAAATCATCTACATGAAAATTGGTACCATGAAATGATCATTTGCCATTCCTGAATTACACAGTATGAGTGGAATGGTAGAACCCAGATAACCATGTAGGGTTGCTAATTGAGCAAGCCAACTCGTGAGCATTTAGCATTCGGCTCGGTTTGACTCGACTCGAAACTCGACATTTAAATGTTCGAGCTCGAACTCGAATCTTACCAGCCAAGCTTGAGCAAGGTCGTATTCGACTAGACTCGACTCGGTTATAACTCGAACTCGACTTGTAGCTCGACTCGAACTTGACTTGTAAAATAATATAATAATATAGTTTTTATATTATATCTTATTATATATATATATATACAATATAATAACAAAAAAGTGAGATAGTTGAGATGGTAAGTATTCAAGTTAATGACTTCAAGGTTGTGAGTTCAATCCACATTAACCCCATTTTTTTAAGTGGGGTACTTTTGACTTTTAATCGAGCCGCCGATTTCGAGCTCACGAACGAGCTCGGGTTCGAGCTCGAAAAATTAAACGGTTTAAGTGTATTCGAGCTCGAGTCGATCTCAAACACATAAAAGATATTCGAGTCGAACTCGAGCATGTATGATCAAAACTTGTTCGATCTCGAGTCGACTTCAAACAAGTCTCAAACTTTTCGAGCCGAGTTCGAACACAAGTCGAACTCAGCTCGCTCGCTTGATTAGCACCCCTATTACCGTGTGGTTTGGCAACTCTGAGGTGGAGGCAAGCCTTCTTCGGGGCTATGGTATGTGCTATAACATAGTGAGGTTTCATTTGGCCATTTATTTGTTAGGCAAAACTTAGAACAACCATAATAATGTTATCATATACTTAAGTTTTTTCATTTCTTGACAAACTGCGTTTTCAGCAAACAATTATTGGAGTGGCCTTCTAAAAGATTATTATGGTCCAAGAGCTGCAATATATTTCAAGTTATTGATTCAAAGCCGGCAGAAAGGTGAAAGTTTCAACCTAGAAGGATGGAGAAGGGAATGGATTAAACTCACAAATGACTGGCAAAAGAGCAGAAAGTTTTTCCCTGTAAAAGGCAATGGTGATGCTCCTTCGATAAATATTTTTGAACTTGGGATCGATCAAGGAGCCTCAAGTTAGCTTATTGCTTATGTGAAAAGTGAAATCTGTTCAACAGCATAAAGATGAAGAACATTGAACACAACCCAAATCCTTGTGTCAATACAAATTGCTGTACATGGTGTTGTTCATTTGGTTTTGATCTCTGATTGTGCTGTGTGTTTGTGTGTGTTGTTTAACACCTGGTGGAAAGTGGGAACTTCCATGGTTGTATTCCCACCAAAAACAACTTTCAAAGTTCAATATTTCAAATGGTATTGATCAAGCTTACACATACCGGTCCTTGTTGAGGAGTCAAAGCCGAGTTTTGTTTGGCTCAAGCTCGGACCTTAGCTACCTTTGTTAGTAATTAGTGGAATCCACTTTAGCGACTATAATTGTATATAGTTTAACCACTTTTATTTTAAAATCTCAAGCTATTTGGAAAGGAAATTATTTTGTATTAACATTAATATTCACCTTTACGTGCAAAGAAAATTTAGTGGCATAAAACATGGATAAAAAATGGGCAAATTTCTAAATGGGAATAAATAGGGTAATTTAATATTTCTTCTGCCATTGTACCACTTGGCAGGATTTGAATCCACACGCTTAACTCTGATGCCGTGAATAAATTTAGATGGTCCATCACTTTATTTCAGTAACTTAATTTTTATGCCAATTTTTTTATAACTTAAAATTTTTATTTCCACAATAAAATTTCTTATAAAAAACTACACGAAAGGGGAGAAATCTTTTGTTAAGACATTTTATATCCCATATTTATATCATATTTAACTTTTTATAAATTATAACTATAACAACTAATACATTTTTTATTTTTTACGCCAACCAAACAAACGCTTAATTGAAACACTTAAACCAGAAAGATATTCAACCTCAAAGCTTTTATCCCCCAGAATGCATTCAACTTCTTCCTAAGTACATGGACCAAAAACAAAAGTAAATTGCCAAAATCAGGGTATCAAATTTCTACCCAACTCGGCAATGTTATAAAAATAAAAAAATTAATAAAGTCAATATTATTACAAATAAATAATCAAAATTCAACTTAGATAAAGGCTACAATAGAAAACAATGAGAAAAACAAGAGTGGTCGAAGTTGAATGGAATGCCGGTCCAAGAAACGTGACAGAAGGTGCTTCTGGACAGCCTCCCATCACCACCTTCCTACTCCTTCCTTTATCCGCCGCCAAACACAAACCGACCTCGAAGCTTCCCGAATCCCACAACCCCCAAAGTCTTCAATGGCTTCCTTCTTCCACGTGATATCATATTACCTACCCACTTTCAATGCTTACCCAATTCTTTGAATAAGACAGGCTTCCCATCACACGTGAAATTCCTGATCTCTCTCTTCGTAAATAAATAAATATATATATATATATATATATCATATATAGGGCAGGTATCATCTCTCTTTATTTTTGTTTGTCTCTAAGTCTGCATAATCATTCCATCTAGCTCTAGTTTGGAGATTGTGCGGTATTGGGTTTTTGTTGGTTGGGAGTTGAGAATCTGAGATGGATCAGGGGGACAGTCCTTTTGGGATGTCATGGGCAGACCAGTGGGATTCGGAACCGGCGCCGGCGAAGAAGGAGACTAGCTCCAAGGCCAAGTGTGGGAAGAAGCTGGGGGATGGATTGGAGAAGACGAAGGCCGTGGCGTCGACGGGGGTGAAGAAGGTGAAGAAGGGTGCTACTCTTGGGTTCCATTGGATCAAGGATAAGTACAACAAGAGAACTAAGAAACATTGATTGGTTGGTACTTCTAATTAGCTTTCTTCTTCTTTGTTGATATGATATGTAATTGATCTTTTATAGTTCCTCCTTTTATATATATATATATATATATAAAATTGTAGTAGTATCATGCATTACCATGCCTTAGTTTGTTGATTATTTGTATTTATCTGATTATATTGAATTTGGGAATAGTATATATTTGAACCCACCAGCCGATTCAACAAATAGCATATCTAGATTGAATCGGTAAAATCGATTTTAAATCGTCTAATTAAAATTAATTTTGATCAATTCATAAACGATTCACGAATTATCGTTATTATTAGATTTTGTATATTTCAACTATACACTAAATGAATATATAATGTATATAAAATATAAGAGAAATTAACTAATAATCTTCTTATTACTCATATTTTATCGCTTTTTATGATATTTAGCACTTCAAATTTTATAAAAATTGTTTTAAAATGCTTTCTTTTATAATCAACTATAACTTGATAAAAAAATTTACTTCAATATTATATTTATTTTTATTTTATTATTCCTGATAAATTAATTTTCATTCAAATATATATATATAATTTTAATAATCTTGTCGATTTAAGACAACTAATGAACTACTTTGAACAGGTTCAATTCAAAAAAAAATTTTAGTCTGATTTAATTACCGATTTCAATTTTTACAACAATGGTATATACACCAGCTTTGTGAACACTAATTTCGATCATCTCTTTTCTAATTAATTGCAAGAGGCAAATTGTCTTCTCCAAAAAAAATAAAAAATAAAAACAAGATCAGGACATTGGTATTGGTTGTCCAAGAATTATAAGCTTTTCGCCTTCTAAATTAACAATGCAAAAACATTATTTTCTTTTATTTTTCTTCTTTTTTTAATTCTTATTACCAAAAGAAAAAGCATAGGCTAGGCATGGATGACATATAATTATTGAAGAAATTGAATATAAATGAAAAAATATAAATAAGATAAAAAAACTTATCTTACAGCAGAATGGATCGATAGATAAGTCACCACGCTCACACGTCAAGACTTATCAATATGAAAAAGTCTGTGATTTTTAGAACTTATCATCCCCATTCTTGAAAATATCATAACTTCTTATTTATATTTAAATGTTGGAGAGAAGAGAAGATGTAATATTTATTGATTTTTTCATCATTATCTCAAACTAACTGATAGGATAATATCAAAAAATAATATTTAATTAATTTGAAACTAAATCAAAATTAATCTCTTAATTAATTTAGTGAGTCCACCCCTTGTAGTGTTTCCGCCAACAATTATAAATAACAAAATTTTGATTGTTGGATGCCGTTTTCTTTTGTTGATAAGCAATGTCTTATAGGCTATACTTCAAATCCATATGAACATGTGAAACACAACTTCGGTTTACGAGGTAGAGGGTGAAACTCAAGGATAGCTTGATTCTTATGCCCTCTAATCGGAATGAGATCTCTAGTAATATCATCGCCACTAATAGATTTTTTGCAATTTTTATGAAAATTGTGCATATTTTTTGAAATATTATTAAAAATTGTAAGATTTTGAAAATTAATGTTTTTTTATAATATTCTTTCTTGTTGGTGGTCCTTTGACATTGTACTAAGTATTTCCTTCGGCAATTTTCGAGTAATCTTTTGGTAATGAATATTATAAATTAAAATAAAATAGAAGCTAGAGATTGGTTTATTCTTGTTTTGATTGAGATGTCCAAAAATTATCGCAACTAATCAGTTTTTGGATTGTTTTTTTATTTTTTGAAATGTGCAAATATTTCAAAAAATGGATTTAAAATGTGACCATGACCACCTAAAACTCCTCCGGTGGGAGGAGATTTTGGTTTGCGCAAAGAAGTATTCATGTTACAAAACCGGGTAGTCCTAGCATGAAATTTGCTAAAATGAAAGTTTTTTAGACATACTAAATCCATTCACGTGTGACCGTGTTTAGCTTGATCTAAAAAACATCAATTAAATAACTCGTAAATTTAGAAGGTTTACCATTCGTCCCAAAAATTCAATTTGTTTGGAAAGAGAAGATCAAAATATTTTAGTTTAATACTCTTTTTCAGGTGAGTTTTTCTAGATATCTAGATGTTTGCTTGATGCTAAAAGATGTCATGGAAGACGAGTTTCTTCTCATTGTGTACGAGTTTCGATGGACATAAACGCCTTATTTGACTAGTGACGTGGGAAAGAAGTGGACTTTTTAACGTCGGTTTAGCACCACTCAGACACCATTTGTCGTATTTGAAAGTCATGACAAGTTGTGCACTTGGATTTAAGTAATTTGCAATCTTTGGCACATTAATTTTAGGTACATTATAAATAAATTAGTAAGATAAATATGAGAGCAATTTAATGGCATATCTAGTAATCAATGGCACTCCTTTCTTTCTTCCAAAGCAATCAATAGCAATCCTTACAAGATAATCAAGGGAAGTGTTTGATATAATATTCACGTTTAGAGAACATTTGATGTTTCGTATAGAGATTTTTAAGAATAAGAGACATAGCTAGATTTAGTTTAAGTGGTATTGGGGTGAAACTTTTCAAAAACTGGGTATTTGAGTGACGGGCTGTAAATAGGGATGTAAACAAGCCAAACCTGCTCGCAAACATTTTATGTTCGGCTCGATTCAGCTTGAACTCGTGCTCATTAATTTTGTGCTCGAAAAAATACTCGGTTTGAAATAGATAGCTTGTTGAACAACGAACAGAACTTGAACTAAAGAGTATTCGGCTCATCTTGGCTCGAAAGATGTGTTCAAACTTGAAAAATACTCGGTTCATCAATACTATTGAGGTCATATTGAACTTATATAGTGTTGGAAAAGAAAATTTTGATCCTATATAAGTCAAGCATGAGCTAAGCAAAATATTCGCTCAGCTCGAGCTCGGCTCGAAATCATAGCGAGCCGAACACGAGTCAAGCCGAAACACCATAAATTTTGGACGAGCCAGCTCGACCCATAATACATCAAAACTTGTCAAGCACTCAAACAATCTCAAACATGCATGGCAAAAATCACGTCGGACTTGAAAACAGCTCTGTTTAGCTCGGCTCAGGTTTACACCCCTAGTTCTGAAACAAATTTTAAAATAACAAGAGTGCCCATGGGTGCTAGGATGGTTTGGTTCAGCTATAAAAGGGATTCAGTTTTTGGGGGGGGGAAATATTATAAATAGGTACATTTCAAAGTTCTTTTCAAAAATACCTAATTTTACAAAATTAAAATAGAAATAGCCATTTTAAAAAATTTTATACCAATTATAGCCAAATTCTATCATTTTTAAAATAATGATAAAAATACCCATAAGATTTATTTTTACTAATACCAAAATATATAATAGATAAAACTTATAATTTTTTACTACATTTAATATATATATATATATATATATATATATAAAATTAACTGATAAATATTAAGTAGAATATAAAACTATATTATTGATGAGCTAAAAAGTAAAAAATATTTTTTATTGAATTTTGGACAATTAAAAAGAAAATTAAATTTTAGGCCATCAAAAATAAAAATAAAATAAAATAATATTTTTAGATGTTTGAAATTTTAATTTGAAATTGTCACATTTTATTAAAAATTAAAATGTTTGTTTTATCCAATATATTTTTATTATGAATTTTTTAAAAAAAAGAAATAAGATTAATTATATAAAACACAAAACTTTATATATTTGAGAAAATTTAAAATTAGATTAAGGGTATTTATGTTAATAAAATAAATATTATCAGTAAAATATTCTTAAAATATATGACTTGGCTATATGTGAAATAAAAATTTGAGAAATGGCTATATCTGATATAAATTTAAAAAAATTTATTTATAATAGAAAATATTAAAACTTGATTATTTATGATATTTTCTCTTTTTCTTATGATTTGTGTTGTTTGGTGGGCTAGTAGGTGGTGATGGAGGTGGGGGCAAGGACTGCAAGAGCCACATGCTATTTTTAAAATTTATTTATATTATTTTATTTATTTATTTATTTATTTTATAATTTATTTAAAATTTTTTATTTTTTAATTTCTTTTCTGGAATGGTGGGTGGATCAGTTTGTAAGTAATACAATATTATAATAATTGAGTAGAGGGGAAGGTTTTGTTTGAGGGGTGAGCAGGGTAGCCTTTTTATTTACTTTTCTTTAGAGGTCGGAGTGGGTGGCCATTATTTTTATTTTTTATTTTTGTTGAATTGGAAGCCGGTGGGCGTTTGGTTTTGTTTTTGTGTGGAGGGGTAGGTGTTCTTTTATTGTTTTAAGGGAAGAAGAAATATATGCTGCAACACAGCCATCTTGGCTGTGCTTCAGTTTTATTCTAGCCATTGGATTCTATCCAACGGCCGGAAATGAAATCCCTATACCACCGGCTTCAAGATTTTTCCTCAATTAACACAACCAAGCCAGCCATGGACATCCTCGACACCTCTCCCACCCCCACCTTCTCCACCATCGCCGCCTATGTCGACGCCTTCCTCGGCCTCCTCTCCCTTGGTGCCCCGGCGCCTCCACCATCCCTTCGCCGCCCCCCCCCGCCGAACCTCTGCCAATCCTCCTTCACGGCCTTGCCCGCAATGCCCTCCCCGCTCACGCCCTCTCCCTCTATCTCCGCTGCCACCCCGGTCATGGCCGCTCCCGCTCCACCTCATCAACGACGTGTGACGTATTTCTCAGCGGCAACATTTGGTAGTCGGGGCGGATCGGGAAGCTGGTGCCGAGGCATGGCGTCACCGACAATGGGGTCGGCATGAACAGAGCAACTGCTTGTTCCAATAGGGGCTCCTCTATTGTGTGTGAGGTGGCGCCGAATTGTGAGATTGGCTGCTACAAAACTGGCTGGCGGTGTCGTTGGCTGGAAGCAGGTGGCTGAGTGCGAGGTCACCGGCAGTGGGGTGGCGCAGCAAACAAGGGAGAAGGAAATGGGTGGGGCGGGGAGGGGAGTAATTTCATAATAAAAAACTTGACTCGCTCTCGACTCAAGTCAATATTATGAAATACATCCCCAAAAAATGATGGCAATTTTGTAATAAAAACTTGACTCGCTTTCGACTCGAGTCAATATTATGAAATACAAGGTGTTAGTAGGGTTTTACTATTTGGTACACCTGTTTGGATGCTGCACGCCTCGCTTTTTCAAGTTTCGTCCAATCGAGTCATATACAATTAGATGGGAGGACCGTGTCCCTCAAGTGTTTTTTGTGTGCTTTCAGTGTGTTTGATAGCCCTTTCAGAGAGTCCTAACCCATCTTTAGGACCTGCAGTGCAATTCCCCCTAAGTTTTTGGGCTTTGGGCTAACCCAACCTATACCTCTTTAGCTAACCTAACTCATATCTCGTTATCTAATCCAACCATATCTCTTTAGGTATGCCACCAATACTTTTGACATCACTAAGCCAACCTATACCTCTTTATCCAACCCATACCACTTTATATATGACACCCATACATATGACATCACTAAGCCAACCACTTTTGTGTCTATAAAACTCATTCATTCCCTCACCTTTTCACCATTTCTCCTTTCATCTTCACCTCCAACAACTTTCTTCCCTTCTCCTTTGCCGTCTTCTTTCTCCTTGGAGCTCCAATCACTCTCATACACGTTTCTAGCCTTCTAGGGTGGTAGGCTTTGGTCTTCCCTCATTAGTTTCAGGTTTGTGTTGCCTATGTTGCTCGTTGTTTGATTTTTATGGCTTGTAGTTTTGTAATTTTTTATTTTTATGAAATTTTTATCATATATATATATATATATATTCCTGTTAAGAGCATTTTGAGTACTCGTGTATTTTATTTGGCCATCTAAATAAATAGATATGCTTTTTAAAATGCACGTAGGTCATTGATATGTACTATTTAGGTATAAAAGTCATATGTTGAAACTCTGATGTTAAATATGTAAGATTATTATTTTGTTTCACTAATAACATGTATATCTATAACTTTTGTGTTGGGTGTTTTACCTTCCATGACCTATAATTTGCATGTATGAGCATAAAAAGTGAGGAAATGTGGCAACTTTCACCGTGACAGTGACATAAGTGCCCCTTTTCCAATTTTACTCTCTGACCTTGTGGGATCTATTGAAGAAAAACATTCCAATTTGTTCATGGTGATGTTAGGATTTCTTGGTAAAGTTTCAAGTCTAATATAACCACTAAATAATCATGAACATCACCCTTAAGTATGCTTTATGTTTCGTGTACTATTTATCACTGTGAGCATGATCTATGAATGTGTTATATTTTAAGCCACCAAATTTAAGCTAATCAAATATGGTAAAAATATATGAATATTAGTTGTACATGCGCACAGGCACTCGTTTTAAGTATGCTTGTTTACTGCCTAGTATGAGGTAATTCTGAAGTTTCCTAAGTTCCCGTAGGTAATGGAATACCAATTTGCTAGCTTGTTATTTTACCAGGTAGTTATTTGGACCAATAATCAAATTTATTTCATTACTAACGTGGTTTTATATTATATGTAGGTAAGGTTCCCTGGCATTGGTCAGCCTAGGTACATGGATCAAGTGGCTCAATGGCGGTAGTGGCAGGGGCCCTGTGTTATGTTGTTTGGTTTGGACTATGTATATTGTGGATGATTATATAACGGGTATGTGCCCTAATTATGTGAACCTTGTATGATTCAAATGTGTGTCATGATAGTTGTGCTAAGCATGTTTTATAGTTATATTATTATATTATTAGTTGCAATACTTTGGGGTAAGGCTAACCATGGGTAGATAAGCCCTAGAGTCATGGAACAAGATGGGGAGCTATGTCATACATATGAAATGTATTTGGTTGCAACTGTTTGTGTAAATCCTGTGATTCAAATCAGGGTCTTATAAATCTGAACCGGTCAGTTCAACCATTATTTTTAGTCAAGTTAAGTTTTAATTACGAGACAACCATTTGTTTTCTCAAATGACCATTCATTTTTCTCACTGACCATTCATTTTTCTCACCTGACCACTCATTTTTCTAACTAACCATTCGTTTTCTTCCCCCTGACATCTATATATTTCACACTTCTGACATTGTCATCACTCAACCACCACCATCCTTCTCACCCAACTTCTTTCTTCTTTTTCTTCCTTCTCTTTTCCCCTAGGATTCTCACTCAAGCCGGCCACAACCTTGTCGCTGTCACCGCATGACTAACGATTAGGTACAGAGTAGGGAGGTCACTGTTTAAGCACTAAGACATGATCGGAGCTTCTACCAGGTTCATTTAGGACTCGCCCGTAATTTATTGTTCTATTCTATAGTGATTTAATTTTTACAGATTGTAGGATGAGTTGAGTGGTGTTTTATCAGATCTCACTTAGCTCAGGTCATTTAGTTGAATAGTTTTTAGATTAAGAACCCTCGAGGATGAAATCCCTTGAGTATGATTTCGAAAATAAGATCCACCACAAGTTGCCTTCGGGCCTATTATATAAATCCCTACCACACCTATATATATATATATATATATATATATATAGTTTTTGTGTTTTCGATAACCGTACTACACGAGCGAGCATGCGCCAGTCGAAGCAGCCAATAACCATGCTACACAAGTGGCATATGCCAGATGTAAGCCGAAAATACCGACCACCATGTTATCGAGCACATGTGCCAGTCGAAGCCGCCAACAACCATGTTACGCAAGTGGCATGTACCAGTCATAAGCCATTAATGCCGAAAACCATATGCGCTAGTCGAAGCCGCCAACAACCATGCTACGTAAGTGGCATGTGCCGATCATCAATGCCGGAATTGACAATTGTGCTACGCAAGTGGGTATGGAAGTAATAAAAAAGGGCTTAGGATATGACAGTGGTCCCAAGGGACCAAAAAGTAAAATGAGAAAATACCGAGATAGGCATCAGTAGCAGTAGATCAGTTCAGTTAAAGATGATTTCAGTTCAGTATGAGAGTTTGCTCTTTTAGAGATTCACGATGCTTTCTTTCATATGAGAGTTTGCTCTCATAGCCAGTTTGGTATTAGTTATATGTTTTGGACCAGTAACACTCATTACTGACGTGTTTTTATAATATATGTAGGTGATGATCATGAGTATGATGAGCCAGCCTGGACGGAGGAGCAATGAGGTCTCTTATACACATGTCAAACGATAGAATATTATGTTATGTTGTCGTTATATTAGGAATGATGTGATGTAATGTGAGATATGACAATTGAATTCATATGTTTTAATAAATATTTTAGATATTGAATAAATACAATAAAGTAAGACCTAAAATTTAATGTAAAAAAAATTAATTAGAATGCACAGATGGGTCGAAACCCATGCAGCATATTAGAATTTTGTATGAATATTAATGCGTGATAATATATATATATATATATCAACTTTATCATTTTTATCGATGTTTACTATAATTATTTTTAGTATGAATCGGTTGTCATGTCATTCATGAAGTTACATGTTAGGCTTATTTTTGTGCATCCATCCATGCACAGTGATAAACATCTTCCATCTTGAGATACCGAGAGTAGATCCGCAGGGTTGGGTTTGGGTTAGTCGACCTAACCGGAACAAGTGACATTCTAGTTTGGTTTCTG
>JAURVB010000372.1:0-13595 GCA_033002965.1 Piper betle
TAAATTAATTTTCACAAAAGAGACTACTTTGGCAGCATACTATAGTCCTTAATAAATTTTAAAATATTAATTATGACTTAACCAAAAAGTTATAAATAAACTGTATCTTTATGTGGGAGTTTCTAAAATTATAACCTTTTATAACTTTATTTTCCTCATGTTATGTTACCATGTTATGTTACCAAAAGAGGACCTTAATTTTGGGATTAAATCCCACAATAATTCATAAAATAAAACCTAATTCTCAATAATTTGATAGGAAGGTGGCTCTGATGCCGCTTGTTATAAATAAACTGTATAAACTTGGATCGACTTCATATCAAATCATCAAGAGAAATTAAACTAATAAATAAAATAAAATAGTGGAAGTGTACCTAAAACCATAAAGAAACTAGAAACCATAAAGAAACTAGAAACTAAAGTCTGAATCCAGGAAGAGTTTTCAAAACCTAATTCTCAGTTATGGATCTTCCAAATCCAAGACTAATTTTCTAAACCAAAGTTCTGGACAATGGGAAACCAGAACGAAAACCAGATATGAATTCAGGGACCATAACCTCTTATTTATAGTCTTAGTTCCATAAATTCAATTCCACCCATTACGAAAGAGAATTTATGAAAAGGTATCTACACATTGAATTCCACGCTTTTCTCATTGAATTCCACACTTTAATTTATGGCTCATAACCCTTAACTTTAGTAGATCAATTTAATTTAGCCAACCTTTATATAACATATGATACAATTCCTGATTCATGTATATATTTATGTCCAATTTCCAACAAATTGTCTGTACTTAGTTTGGCAGATATTTGGTTTCAACCAAACTACAATCAAAGCGAGCTAGTGCCATATACCAAACTTCCAAAATGAGCTTGGTTGGGTCTGTTTGGTTGGTTAACCAAACTGTCCTCACCCTACTTTGATTATTTCAACTTATTTGAACAAATCAAAGAACCATTTCAGTTCTCACATTGTCTTCCTAAAACAATCTTGAGGTATTTTTCAATTAAGATGTTCATTATTTTGGTAAGAGATTTGGTAGTATGCGAGAGTGTGATTAGAGTACTTATTATATTTTATTTTTTCATAATCCTTCGTACAGTGAATTTGTGCTTTGAGTGTCACCCTTGTTTTTTTGTCTTTTGGGGGTTCTTATGTAAAACTCTTTGCGTCATCTTTTTTTCTCATTATAATTGTGTAGTGCTGTCGTTATACTCTACCTCTTGGAGTTACCCTAACATTTTTATACTAAGTTCTACCTTCGAAAACTTGTGTTATGACTATATAATTTAACATTTCAATGGAGAACGTCTGTGATCATTTATCGTAAATAATAGAAGTATATATGATGATAAATATGGTCGAGCTGCGCAGTGTATATCACCTAGACACCTCAAAAGAATAATGCGGATAACTAACAATTGTTTGACCGCTATCGCAATACTTAAATAAAAGCATTAAAGAATTGTAATCAGATGCCAATGTCCATGTGTTTGCTTGACTAAGTATTCCTATAAACTTGTCTGCTCAATAACAGGGTGCTGAGTCCTCTAATTATAATTCTAGATAAACAATAATAAAAAACTAAGATTTAAACTCGAATCGATTTAAACTAATAGGAAAAACCAATCAGTAAAACAATTAACATGAAATGATTAATATAAAATAAAGTATGAGCAGCAATAAAACATGCAAAAACATTCATTTTATCTTAACAATATACATTAGTAGATCTGGCAAACCATTATTATTGACTCATTGGTATTGGCTATCCTTTCATAATATTCGAAAATATTTCATATATTTATTATGGTATTGGCCATCCGTGCATAAACGGAATTTTTATTGATTTATTATGGTACCGGTTAATTAACCTTGCATAACTGAATACCTTACTTGATTTATTATCGTATTAACTATCCTTGCATAATCCTACAGATATGTATTCCATAAACACGACACAAAAAATAATAAAGCATTGCTGGAAATTGATGTTGGAATAAATCACACAAGTTGATTGATTAACTGAAAATAGAAATATAAACACAATAAGATTACAAATTTAAATAATGGTAAATCTCATCACGGGAAACCTAACACAATGTTATCATTTAGTCTTTAAAAGGAAGCATAATTGGTAAGTGGTGTTCTTTGTGTAATAATCAAATACTGACAATAAATCCTGTTGAATAATAAATCTTTGGACCGATTTATTATTCACATGGAAAACTTAATAATTGCCACACATTAATACCACATGTGCATATATAATTAAGTAACGTATTATATGCTAGATTTACTCTTTTATCTTTGCTATCCTTTTATAAGCTAGATTTAGATTGCAAGTGTCACTTGTAATTTTTCTTCTTACTTATATTTTCGTGTGCGGGCCAGTTCGTGGATAGTTTTTCTTTTTAATTGAAAAGATTTTTCTACTTTTGAATTGAAGCATCCTGCTTTTATCTGTGTCTATATATATACATATATGCATATCATAGTTTTAAAACTCCTTTAATTTTGACTCCAAAAACTCCTTGAGGGGAGTCTACTCCGTAGTATGCTGAGTCAAACTCCATAGATGTGAGATCCTTACTCTCTCATCTAATACCTACTGGGATAAGATCGTGTTTATAAGTGAGAATGGAATATAGATTTTTAACTTGGTTAACCACTTTTAAAGAAAGGATTTACCCTATTATGTTGCACTTTAGGTTAGGTTGTTACAAATGGTATAAGGAGCAACCTTGTTCCATATTAAATAGTGGGTTGAACTAGGAATGTTGACTACGGCTGCTGGTCACCGGCCAGAGAAGGATGTGTCCTGAGGCTAGCAACTGGTCAAGTGTAGGAATTTCGGGGATGAAATTTCCTAAGGGAGGTGAATTGTGAGATTCCTCAACTTAATCTCACATTTAATACTTACTGCTGGGATAAGATCACATCTACTATCTACTGCTGAGATAAGATAACATCTAATACCTACTACTGGGATAAGATCACATATAATACCTACTGTTGGGATAAGATCCTGTTTATAAGTGAGAATGGATTACAGACCTTTAACTTAGTTAAACACTTTTAAATAAATAACTTAGGCCTATTATGTTCCACTTTATATTGGATTGTCACAATAGATGTTTACATGCTAACTTATTTTATACTTGAGTCCCCGAATAAAGTCATAAAAATTATTAGAACATATTATTTTCTTATAGATTAGTTAAATCAATATATTTAAATTCATCTAAATCATATAATTATCAATTTTAAGTGTCAAAAGAGCAATGTATATTAATTTCATATAATATATATTGAAATTTAATATAAGTGACTCCGACTCAAGTTGGGGTCGACTCCACTCTGTGGCATACCGAGTCATATCCGAGTTTCACGTTTTTAAAATATAATATATATAAATAAACACGCACACATTGTGCGGCGCATTACAAATTTTACAATGTGGCTTTAGCTTTTAGCCATTGACCATACTTGGATTAACTTCATGTATAAACAAATGCGTGCTCATATTTAATTTTAGGGTAGTTGGTCATTGTCATGCTGCGCTAGTGCCATGCATGAAGCAACACAAATTCGATGCACGGTTTTGGAACACTGACTAGTATTCTATATATCGTCCAGGTTCATCCGTTTCTCATCAAAAGCATGCGTGAAACATATATACTTCATATGCATGTCTAACGCGGGCTTGGTTCATCACATGATTTGAATGTTTATTAAATTGCACGTTGAGATTTGAGATATTACCATCTCCATCCTAAATCAAAAAAATTGAAATAATATATGATTAAGTTTATATATGGTTCTGAAAATTGAGTCAAGAATTTGGTTTAAAAAATAACCCAAAACAATGAGCAGAAAAAAAAACTAATGGTGGGTGGAGATTTCGGTGGCCATCGCCCTCAGAGGGAAGAAAGAAATTTTTTGGTGACTTTGGCAATTTCGGAACAAAAGTCTCCTCCCACCGTTCTATCTAAACAAGCCATAGACGCGGGAAAATTGTATTACTTATTAATTAGATTATTACATATTTTACTTATTTATTTTTTATTATTATTATTGTTACTTATTATAAAAAAACATAGACTATAATCCTACCCGAATAAAAAATCTTTTAAAAAATTTTAATTATTAAAAAAATTTCCTATTAAAATTAAATTACTTTTACTATTTGTATACAACTCTATTTGCTATTAAAATTTAAGAAATATTTAATATTATTATTATTTTAAAATAATATTGTAATATTTTCAGAAATTAATTTAGTGTATTCTTAAAATATATTATTACTAAGTTTTAAATGTACCGGTTGCAAAGTTCTTTGGCTAGTTAATATAAAATATAAAAGGGTTAATATGTGGTCATTAAAAGTCAATATTCTAAAGGTAACGTAAATAAAAGGTTTGCTGCTATCAATTTTCTTCTTCTAGCCCTACGTCAAAGACACGAAACTCAAAAAGGCCATTTCATATGCGGTTTTTCTTTTTACAATTGGCCAAGTAAAAGTCGGCAGTGTGCCAACCAATGTGATGTACTTTTGTGGCCTGAGGATGCAGGCGAGATCCATGGATGGGCAGGAGGTAAGGATCACAAGAGAAAGACTCATATATTGCAAACCATAGATGAAAAGTACAAGACAAACTCAAACTCTACTTGGAATTGAGGTCTGATGCAAGCTTCCAAGGAATGGGAAGTGTGGCATTGAAGCTGATAAACATTGTGGGCTGTGACACATTAACAGACGAAGCACTCAAAGAGCTAACACAATCAGCCAGATCTCTGGACAGCATCAATTTGGAGGGGTGTAATAAAATTTCCTCAAATGGGTTGATGGAGATATTCAGGAATTGCAACCAGAGGTTGAAATTGTTGTCATTGGTGAAGTGCCATGGCTTGCAAAAAGAAGCAGATCTCATAGCAGGAATCCTCTACAGCCATGTCAGAAGTTGGAGTCCCTATCACTAGACGGATGTGCTGATATTGATGATTCATTCTTATCTTGGTTGGGAACTTCTTGTGCTGGTTTGAAGCATATTGACCTTGTGGGATTGCCCAAGATCACTGACACAGGAATCCTGAGCTTATTCTCAACTCTCAGATCCATTAACAACTGTGTTAAGTCAGTGAATTTTAGTGGGTGTCTTCAACTCACTGACCTTAGTGTTCTGGGTATTAAAGTTGCATTTGGGAAGAAGCTCGACTCAATCAGCTTGGGTGGCTGTGACAGAATTACAGACAAAAGTGTGCATGTGATTGCTTTTAACTGCCCAAACTTGGTAGACCTTGATCTTTCCGGATGTGATGTTACTGATAAAGGAGTGTTGAGCTTGGTTCAACCAGAGCACCAAAGATTAGAAGTGCTCTCCTTGGCAGGGTGCTTGGGAGTTACTGATAGAAGCTTGGACTTCATTGAGCTCATGTGTGGGAATCTTGTGGGGTTGAACCTGAAGAACTGCCCTTGGCTGAGTCAGGAAGCTATTTTGTCTGTTAAAAGAACTATTTGGTGGTGTGATATCATTTGCTAGAATTTAATCTTTTTCATTTGTCATTTTTGCCAATCACATTTATAATTTTCTTCTTGTATATTTCTATTATTTGAGCATGATATCCTCAAACGCCAGTTGAACCGAGTTTCAGCTTACCGAGCCCGAGGATAAGGTTCAGGTTCATAAATGAGCTCAAGCTCGAACCAAGCTAAGGCTGAGCCAAGCCAATTCATCTCATTGTAGACCCAAATAGGCCCACTTTGATTTATACATCTAACAAAAGATTATCTGAATAGTTATATACAGCATTAAAAAATTGAAGTGGGACTATGATTTTAAGTAGAAATATAGTATGTGTTTTTATCATTGTATATAAGAAAGGCAAGAAAGGCCCAAAAAGGACTTACATGGGAGACCTGAACTTTAAATGATAATATGAAGAATTTACAACTTAGCATTCATATAGTGTACTTTTATTTTTTGCAAGGAGGTGGACAATAAAGAAGAATAATCATTTGGTATTGAGTGGACTTGAGTTTTAACAAGGATTAAAAATTCGGTCGTTTCAGGTCTCATAATTCTAGGCCTAACCAAGATCCGAAACCAGCTAACTAGTCAGTGGTACTCTCATAAACCCCAAAAACCTTGTTTTTCTCGCATAAAATCCCAAAGCTCTTTCCAACCCTCAACTCTGAGGCCAAGTGTTGTCCTTGTTCTTGGGTAAAAAATCTTAGAAAATCAGCTAATTGCACTGTGAAATAACTCAACTTTACTAACCATTTTCTATTTTTCATTTTTTTCTGTTTTAGAAGATTGCTTTTTGGTAATTTTTTTTGCAAAATGTTGTTTAAGAATGTTTTCAAAGTTTTATGCTTGTTTTATTTGTAGCTTTTGTTTTTTATGTGCTTTGTGTGCCATTAGTGGATTTTTTAGATGATTTTGTAATATATTTGTCGACCAATGCATTTGTTTTGTCTTAGAGATGAGTGGAAAGCATGGCACTGCTTTTATTGTTTTATAGTGAGGCTAAGGTGTTTATTTTTAGGAAGTCATAAACATCAATTGCAGTTTGACTGATTAATTTGTTTAACCATTGCATTTGTGAAGTTGTTTTTGGTGATGAGCCTCTAGAGATCTTACCTTGGCCATGTTATGTTGTTGATTCCGATTGCTGGCAGGGAAAATGTTAAGGTCAGGGTAGTAGAAATAGTAGGGGCATGTATAGCTCGAATTGAGGTCGGGGTTTGATGTTTTTACATGCTTGGGATGAAAATTGCAATTGGAAGTTTGTTCAAATGTTGGATGCGTTTGGTTGGATTTGGTAATTGTTGGGTATAAAACTTGCTTGTCATTTGTGGCTGAGATAATTTAGATATGGAGTAATAATATGCGAGAAGGCTTACTATCAGCGGTTGTAAATATGTATGCTTTTGGTACATGCATATTGATCTCAGGGATGTGAACGGCCTTTGAAAATATGATGTCATCTTTGAAGCAAGTCCACCTTATAAGAAAGATTATTCTGGCTCCTGCTCGAAACCATTAGGACCACGTCATCCTTGAATAGCTTAAATTGGTGGATGCTAGTGAAGAGGTTGGTCTGGTTAAACTACATCACTTAATCTACAGATATCTATTCCTTCCTCTATTGTTTTGGTCTGGTTAAACTGTGCAGTATGTATCAGCTATACACCCGAAATGTAGCCCGCTATGTTTATCAAGGAATGAATTATTATGGAAAGGAAGAAATGGTGTGAAATATGTTGAAAGGCAAACCTGATATGCAATTGCGTATAATATGTACTGAACGACCCTCATTATGTTGAAAAGCAACCCGACCGGATTGTTACAGTTGTTAAAGAATTTTGTGACCGTGTGGTAGGTTATAACGCGGTCGTAAATTTTATCATTTTCAACTTGGTCACTTACTGATTGCTAATTAGCGACGAGGGTAGCCGGCCGTAAAACGCTGGTCGCTGATGACCATTTTTCTACTAATGCCTTTAGGTAGAAATGTAAAATGTATAGCTCATATAGTAGTGGTAAACCCCCTGCTAAGGAATTAGGGATTGGTTGTTGAAGCTACAATTTGGATGCTTAGGAGTTGACCCTTCCTCGAGTAGTTGAAGACTAAGAAATTTTAAAACTTCCAATATGAACTTCTACCTGCCACTTGCCAATTTTTACGGTCATTTGTATCATAATGCTTGGTTGTAATTAACTATTAATGTTGCATTTGATGAGAATTCATGTCTAAATTATGAGGGCTATATTTGCATACGTTGCAAGCAATGTATCTTTTTTTCAAGAGAACTTTTGGCGCTGTACACATATAAGAAAAAGTATGTGAACAGTAAGAAGTAATGTCCCTGAGCATTTTGACGGAATCATGCATAAGGCCTAGTCTTCATGAACGACTGTTTTAGTAATTACAGCCTTCGCAGTTATGGGGTCTTTTTTACCGAAATCAGTGACGAAGGAGAAGAGGAAACATGATTTGTCTATCTCGTTATTCAATGAGGGTCTATTTCTAATATTTGAACCTATCTTTATTAACATAGGCTGCACATAACATTACACCTTGGCTAGTTTCAAACAAGTTAAGAAGAAAAACTTTATTTTAGTCATTTTTCAAGTTCGATTACTTGAATCAGATTTTAGTTCCAGGAAAAATGTTGTTCTTCATAATGGAAGAGAAATCCATAACTGACTTTAGTTTTTGACTAATTTGTACGGCATCATGAATCACTCTTTCTATGATTTTTTGGAAAATACTATTCGTACTTTTAAAATTTACTTTGAGAGCTCACGTTATCGCTACGTGAGTATTAATTAACACAATTCCCAAGATTAAAAAACCATCATCCTAACTAAAAAGTAGGGTTTTGGAAAACTTTACGCACAACTCTTATTATTTTGTCGGTAAGGAAAAATAATTGACTAATTTATGTGGCAATATTTGATGGTGTAGCTGGTAAAAGCCTTGATGCCTTCCCACTACAACTTTGCAAGAACAACAAAGGTGAGAAACCGAATGAAGTATTCATGAAGACCCATGAAATGCTTGTAGGAGAAGGCCTGCCTTGAATGGCTTTCATCTACTTCAAGATGATGCACGGCCATTTCTTCTTTCCTAGCTACTGCGGCCTTGGCCACCACAGTTACTGTGCCCGATGGTGTAGATCAACATGGTGTTCCCAATCTCAAAGATGAATTCAAGCTTTTCAGCACATCTGCATTGGTCACACTTTGCTCTGGAGTGCTATCCCTTGTCATGTTTTTGGTCATCCTAAGCTATCGTTCGGACGTGAAAAACTTCAAAGTGGGTCTGCCGCAAAAACTCATATATGGACTGATCACCCTCTACTTTTCCCTGTGCACCTTGCTTCTGGCTTTTTGCTTTCCTCAATCGTTTGTAATACATGGAAGAGTTAGGTGTTGGATTTTGGATGTATACATACATGTATATATAATTGTATCATATATTATTATTAAGGTTTGGTCTATATTAAATTGATCTATTAATAGTAAGATGAATGAGCCATTAATATTTAATATAAATATAGATAAATATTTGTAGATATTATTTTCGTAATTTCTAATTTATGACAGGTTAAATTAAAATTATGAAAAACAAAGATAAATATAATTATGGTAGTCAAATTTACCCATAGTTTTTCTTTCTGGTATCCCGTCATCTAGAAATTCTAGTTTTCGAGAACCGTTGTTGAATTTTTAAAATCAAAACCTAAAGAAAAATAAAGATATTTGTAGAGATTATTTTCGTAATTTCTAATTTATGACGGGTTAAATTAAAATTATTAAAAATAAAGATAATACAATTATGGTAGTCAAATTTACCCATAGTTTTTCTTTCTGGTATCCCGTCATTTAGAAATTCTAGTTTTGGAGAATCGTTGTTGAATTTTTAAAATCAAAACCTAAAGAAGTAAAAATCATTTAACTTTTATAGATTCAGGTACGTTATCATTACCAAATTCTATTTTCTTATTGATTTAACATGAAGAAGAAGAAGAAGGTTTTATTGTGATGTTTTTTTATCTGTATAATTTGGTTAAATTAAATATATAACATGTGGTATTAGAGCATCTTTATATTAGATCATTGAGCATTAATTTGATTTGTTTTCAATTTTAGATCAATATTCAAAGAAATAAAGATCCTAAAATAAAATCTTAATTGAACTGTCTAGTTCCATATCACATCTAGATCTAATGATACAGAATTCCAAAATAATACTAGTTTATAAGAGAGAACAAATTGATATAGTCTTTAACCCATTGGTAGAACCCCTTAATTCAGCACTAGTTATTATCAAAGAGAAAGGGGGGAAAAAACAAATTGTATATAAAATATTTATTATCAAATCAAGGTCCTCTTTGAATAAAATATTAAATGAAGAAAATAAAGTTAGAAAATAAAAAGGTTATAACTATAAAAATTTCCAAATAAAGATACTTTTATAACCTTTTTCAATTTTGTGTTATTTATATTTGGGATTATTAAATTCAAATTATGGTCCAGTTATAATTAATATTTTGGAATTTATTAATTATTACAATATACTACCAAAGTAGCATTTTTTTAGAAATTAATTTATTTTAAAATATTAAAACGGTTGTGGGTATATGATTTATGTAAATATTAATTCGCTAAAAGGAAGGTTAATATTTGACAGATTTAAATACACATTTATGGGAAAAAATATAAGATAATTATCAAGATTCCACGTGAATAATAAATTAGTCTAAAGATAGATTTATCATTTGACAGGATTTATTGTCCATATTTGATTATTTCACTAAGAGTACCACTTATAAATTAGTATTTCTGTTCAAAGACTAAATATTAATATCGTTCTAGGTATCATTAGATAGCATTTATCATTGTTTGAATTATTAATCTTATTATGTGCATGTTATTTTGTTCTATTTTCAGTTAATCAATCTGTTTCTATGATTTCTGCCAACATCAATTCAGTTCTACTACTTAAAGATAATTTTAAGGATTGGAAAGATTGTGTGATGATCGTTCTTGGCTGCATGGATCTTCACCTTGCGTTAAGGACTAAACAACCTGCTTCTCTTACTAACAAAAGTTTCATTAAGGAAAAATGGGACATTGAGAATCGGAAATGTTCAAATCATATGAATCTTATGATCATGAAGTATAAGATTCCAAAGACCTTCAGAAGTGATGTGTCTGAGAAGGTTACTACAACCACTGAGTTTCTTAAAAAAATTGAAAAGCGTTTTGCAAAAAACGATAAGGTTGAAACAAGTACGCTTTTGTTGAACATGATTTCAAGAAAGTTTAAAGGCAAAACAAGCATAAGAGTGTACATCTTAGAGATGTCAAATATTACTTCAAAACTAAAAGTACTAAAGTTAGAGCTATCTGAGGATTTGCTTGTGCATTTAGTTTAATTTGTCTTCCGGCACAATTTAGTCAATTCAAGGTCAGTTACAATTTCCAAAGGGACAAATAGACTCTTAATAAGCTCATTTCTTATCGAATCCAATAAGAAGAAAGGTTGAAGCAAGAATAAGTTGAAAGTGCTCACTTGGCTAGTACCTATCAGGACAAAAACAGAAAAGAAAGAGGGCTAAGGAAGCTGGTAATGGTTCTCACAAGCAACAGCAAAAGAAAGAAATCAAGCTTCTTGTTGTTTCTTTGTGGTAAACTCTGAACATATGAAGAAAGAATGTATTAAGTATGACGCTTGGCATTATAAGAGAAGGTCCAATGTCTTTAAGTTTGTTTGTTCTAAGGTCGACTTTGGTTCAGCGTCAACACATACTTGGTGGCTAAGATTTGAGTGCTACTACTCAATGACAAATCTGTCAATACAGGGTTGTTTGAGCTGCCTAGAAAGCCAAATGATTCTTAAAGATTCATCTATGTAGATACAAATCACAGAAGAAGCACAAGACTTTGACATTAACATGATAGGATTAAAACACATAATGTTCTTAGGATAAATTAATACTATGACAAATGTATACTACCATTTGAAGAATAAGCTGGTTTTTTCAAATTAAAATATTGTGTAACACTCTGTTCTTTATGACACTATACACTGATACTGTCATCTTTAAACTTTATATACATAAACAACAAATTAACTAATAGACTACTTTACAAGTGACATTTAAACAAGAATCAACAACTATGTCTATAAATTGATTCACAATTTACAATATCAAGTCTGTACAGTACATGGAAAACAAAACAAATATATGAACAACAATAGACTGAACGCCTAATGACACATATACATTGGTGGTCATTTCAAAATAGAATGATCACCAATATTATGTTTAGACAAGAATACTACCATTCATATCTCAAGGATGAACTGGCTAATAGAGAAAATAAAGTTAACCAACTGAAAATCATATGTTTGTTAACTGACTATATGGTAACACAGAAGAGCAATATCAAAATAACATCCACCATTACAAATTCTACAGGGCTAATCATTCTAGCCACACACAAACAAAATTTAACAGAATAAACAGAGCAGACTAAACCAACATTAAAGAGAAAAGGAGACAACATACATTAATTTATTCAATCCTATACACAGCCAAAACTTTCAATCTTTGATCAACAATAAGCATCACACGACCAGATACATAAACAAATGATAACACAAGAAGACACATATTAGGATGCATTTTTTTTAACAATCATCAAAACTAAAGAGAAGGTTCTAATAAATACAAAATCAATCTCCAGAAATAATAAACTTAGCTGAATAATTAACACATGCAAGTACACACGTCGAAACAAGCATATAATTATAAAATCAACACGTCTCAGAGAGACACTTCACTATCAAGAAATAAACAGAATAAAACAAAATAACTACCTAACTAACAAGTGAATATAAATGAAGGTTAAAGACAACCTCAATAGAGCCACTTCATCAATGACACCATCAAATACTATCTTTATCTCTGATCAGCATAATAGAGACAGAAAGGCCTTCATGCTGCTACTGGCTCATCTCTACCTCCTATGATACTGACCAATCAACAAAATAATGTACAGAATTTATCCAGAATCACATACACAAAAATTTTCACCACAACTATGTAAAAGCCAAAAACACATATGACACACATACCACCTAATAATTTTCAAAACTAACAAACTCAGATTTAAGAACAGATGATCAATCTACTTTACATTTAACATGATAATTCAACAATCCGATTGAATAAAGAGAAAGAGTTTGAAATAAATTAATGAATCATGTTAAGTTCCATTCTTCTCAGAATTAAACAAAATGACCACTTTTATATGACGAAGACAAGCAAGTGATACAAGAATTCGATGAGGGCTTCCAAAATACGTATGTGGACTAAATTATTATAATGTCCGATGAAGCTCACTCGACAACGTGCTGTTATGTATAGCCATGCACATGGAGTTTACACACAAAATTGTAGCCATCAACGGGTAAATTCAATAAACTAACATCAAAAAATTATGTGATAAATTTACAAATATTAATTAATAGAATATAACCAAAAATATTCACCTAATTAATAATATTTATATTCAAAAAGTACAAAATTACATAAAACCTAGATAACATATATTTTAAACATCTTCATTAGCTTTCAAGAGAGTCACCACCATGCTTATCTAAAGAGGAGGATCGGGGAAACAAGTATGCGCACTATTCGTTAGTCCGGTCGGTGGTCGGTCGAAAATGGTTAGAAATGGGAGGATTGCCACTGGGTGTGCACCCAGCGGCGGCGACCTCAGCCGTGGCGATGGTCAGGTGTACCCTTGAATGCAGATCTAGGGTGTCGTTAGCATGGTCGGCTTCCTTAAAGCGCACCCTGTCGGCAGGCGAGTACGGTCCGGTGGTGGTTGGTCAGAAATGAGTCTGAAAACATCATTGCCGTTGCTCCGCTGCATGTCCGGTGGCGATGATGGGTGCACACCGATAGTCGGCCGCAGTACGGTCACCGGGCCGTACACGCAGCGGCCCGAGAGGGCCGCGCGCCCATGGTGAGCTAGCGCGCGCGCGCACACCAACGAACCAGCGCG